>QZWU01000080.1:0-43535 GCA_004114255.1 Acaulopage tetraceros
GTATTCCTCTAACACTACTGTGGAGAATTGACAACTATACAAGAGTATGGTATACTACAGCGTTTGATAGCATTACAGAGTACTGTATTTACATTGCGCATCTCTACTATAGAGTCAAGTACTATGAATGGAATGAGATACAAGTGAGTATTAAAGAAAGACTAGTGAGTGGAATGGATAGAACTGCTAGAATGGTGGCTAGAGGGATACAATCAAGTGCACAGAGCGTGCAGAATACAGTTGATGGGTGGAGTAACAAGGCGTCAGTTGAGCAAATGTCAAATCTGTCAAAGAGACAAAGAAGAAAAAAGTTGACAAGAGAAAATAAAAAATAGTGTCAGTTTCTTATCTTGTCTCCCTTCATGATTCCACTCATTCTAACCATCGTTTTTGGATTAATTTACTTTGTTCTCACTTATGTAAAAAGCAATAGCAACAAGCCACTCTTGCCCAAATGGACCAAAGAATCGTCAGAACTTGTGATGTCACCACCTGAGCCTCAAATCGAGACTGATGTACCCACAACCAAGGTTAAAAAGCGTAACAAATGGCTCACTAAATATCCATACAACCCCTAGTTTATTTCACTAATGATAATGTCTCCACCACAAATGTCTCTTATGCTACCAATAAGGTTCCCATTCATCATCTCACTGGTCACCCTTAAACTCTCCCTTTCCACATGTTTCACAATCCTCACTAATTGCAGGAAGGTACTTTTCATTCGTATAGATTGGAACAACGAGTTGTCCAATAACTGCAGTAGTCAAAAGCAACACCAATTTCATACAAATACTACAGTTACTCTTCATCCTTGCCTTTTATCCCTGTTTATTAGACTCACTCACCCATGCATGGATAACTTTTGTAAAAGAGCTTCAACTGCACCAATCACTTGTCCAATATCAGGCCTTTCCTTGGGATCCACCACCAACATGGCCTTGATCACATCCTTCAATCCCTCAGAATAACGTGAATTGTGAGCTGGAAACGTATAACGCCCATTCTGTACTGCCAATGCAATACTTCCACCATGTTGTAAATTCGTTTCAAATGGTGATAATCCATAAGCCATGGCATACAACAAACATCCAAGTGACCAAATATCCACCTTTTCATTCAATGTGGTTCCTGGACGAATATCGAATAGTTCTGGTGCACGGTAGGCCATGGAACATTGTTCAGCCGCACGATCTTGTTCAAGTGCTGCTTGTTGTCTGGTACGAATATCAATTTTAGCACGAGACATGCTTCCTAAATCAGTTAGGATGGGTGTCATGCCATCGTCTCCAATCAATACGTTTCCTGGCTTCAAATCTCGATGGGCATAAGCAACAATGTTGTCATCACCCTCGCCCTCTCCATACGCGTCATCTTCCTCTTCTACGGTTTGCATGGGATCAGGTCGAAGCAAGCTTCTGCTGGGATCGTCTTTGGAACTACGTGGATGATAAGGGTTTTTGAGCTTTGGTTGTTCTCCCTCTCGTGTGGTTGGTACTTGAGGTAATCGGTACTGATGCATCCCTTGAACTGCATAACAAATGCCACGGAATATTCTCAACAACTGGACTTCTGTAAAGGCAGATGCATCTGCATCCTCGTGCTTTTTGTAAATAATGTCATGCAAGCTGCCATTCTACCGTTGGTTTTAAACAATATAGGGGAGAAAGTGGCATGCCTTGTAGTAGGGAAGAAAGATAAAGACTACCTTGTTGCCCTCTTTGCTCTGAGTCACATGAACATCCTACAACAGGATCAGATCAAGGTCAATCAAAGCCATACAATAACGTTGATAATGTTGGGGTGGTCAAACATGCGATACATGTCTGCTTCTTTGAGTGCTTCAGCCACACTTTCAATGGGATCGGAGCAATGTATGCGCTTCAATGCATAGAGTTTACCCGTGGAGATATCCTGAACGAGGTAGACGAGACTGAAACCACTACAACTGTTGGTGGGGGAGAGATGTTTTGCAGAGATTACCCTTCACCGAGTAACTTTAATAATTTAAAAGTGCGATTGTTGACTCGGATGGTTTGGAGTGGTAAACAGCATGACAATGTAGTGTAGATTCCTTCCAGGATCTTGCCAAACATTTAATGGTGATTTTTTTTGAGAGTGAGATCTATTGCAACGTGGTCTGAGGTTACCCTTTTATCAATGATTCTGCAGGTTGCACTGCTGTCATGTTGCCCATGTACACCCTAAACGGTGGTGGAGAGTCGATGAGACCACACTATGGCGTCATGCTACGCTTTTCTTTTACTTTTTACCATGCAAACACCAGCTTATTTCATTTCACACGGTGCACCTTGGCTTGCTATTCAAACTGATAACGCTACTCACCAGTTCCTCGCACGACTAGGCCAACAGCTATCAGGTGACCAATTACCAAAGGCCATCTTGTGCATTTCAGCTCATTGGGAAACACCTGGACTTCAATTGCAATCCTCGTATGCCCCCCTCCCCCCTTCAACTCCTTCCTCACCTCCCTCCCCCTTAGGCCAAGTCCACCAGAGACCATCTATGACTTTAGACATCAAGACCAACAACTCCGTTCCATCGTTTATCCAGCCAAAACAGACCCAGAACTTATTGAACGCGTTCAAACCCTCCTTCAAGGCTCCAACATTCCCTACACACTGGAGAGTGAACGTGGATACGATCATGGATGTTGGGTGCCATTCCATATCATGTGGCCAGGTGAAGTGGCTCCTCCCTGCGTACAACTCTCCATTCTCACTTCATTGGATCCTCAAGCTCATATTGACCTTGGTAAGACATTGGCACCATTACGGGAAGAAGGCTACATGATTGTAGCTAGTGGTGGCATCACTCACAACACGCGTGCTCACTATGAACCAGAGACTCGTGCTCATGTTGCAGTTAAATGTCATGAATTCTCGGATTGGGTACACGAAACCCTCACTGACAAGACTGGAGAGGAACGCAATGTAGCCATACGAGATTTCCTCAAGACTCCAAATGGATTATTTGCTCATCCACGTGAAGAACACTTTATTCCAATGTTGGTGGTCGTTGGTGCAGCTGGATCCAGTCCTGCACGACGCATTTGTAACGAATGGTTCACTGAGGCTTTTTCAGGGGAAGTGTACGTATTTGAATAAAGGGAGCTGTGGTCACGTGAATTTGTTTTCCTTTTAAAAAGTATTGGACATGTTGGCTTCCTGCTCATCATCGAGTGCACAATTATGGCAACTGGATTCCAAAAATCCACAAAGCAGTCTCCATATCGCACAGAGGAATACAAGATGCATGCATTGGACACGTCCATGTACCCTCACTCTGATTGAACGGTTGACATGTCATCCCCTTTAGATTCCCTGATGGTAACTGCAACATCTGATGAAGTCACCTTGTACCCAATCACCAAAACCAGCATGGATGTGGAATTACAAACCATATCCATTCATGACCATCCAGGCGTACGTCATCCCCCCTATTCTTATCCAAATCTCTTTATAGACGCCGCTGGCATCCATAAATGCGCTCTTGATGGGCACCAAGACGCCCAACCTCCTCATAGCAGGTACAGGAAACGTTGTATTAGATTGGGATACACGAGAACGTTGTTTCCGTGACCCATTACGCGTACGTTCAGATGTCAAACCGCGTAAACCACCACAATTCACAGCACTTGCTTCAGATGCCGATGAATCACGCGTATATGCAGCTTCAAATGATGGTCAAGTACACATGTGGAACCGTACAAGCAATACTTACAAATTATTCACGACTGGATTACCACAGGGATTAAAAGTACTAGCAACTTGTCCATTGAGGAAATCATGGTTTGCAACAGGAGGTGACTCGGGGCACTTTTACCTCTTTGATATTACAAAGGCTAGTCGATATGAACTGAGAATGAAGGATCATCATCGTGCACCCATTACTGGATTGGATTTTAGTCCAAGGCACAAACAGCTCATTTGTTCAGTTTCATTGGACCAAAAGGTCAAGATATTTGATATTGACAAACAAATGGTTGTGACAGTGATGGATGCAGGGCAATTAGTGACCAGCTGCTGTTTTTCTGGTGATGCATTGCAATTGGCTGTTGGGACGAGTGATGGTGAGATTGTGGTATACGATACGCGTAGTTCAAAGCAAGTAAAGCGATGGAAGGGGCATGATGGTGGTGATCCTGTAGTGTCATTGCAGTTCCAGCATGTCAAAAAGGAAGATAGACCATTGAGATTGGTGCCACAGTCCGTGTATGATACATATGAAGCATCCATGATGGAGGATCAACAAGAGGCACATCAATCATTTGTGGTTCAAGGTGTCGAGGCAGGTGAATTTATGGACATGTTTTCACCCGTGATGAATCCAGTGGATGCAGGTCAAGTGGAGGAAGAAGAAGAAGAAGAGGATTTGGTATTTGCTGAAGAGGATGTGCTTGTGGTGGATAGACGACCTAGTTTGATGGGGAATATGCGTAGGCGAGGTACACTCCCACCTGTGGAATTACCTGAGCCCATGCCTGTGGTCCAAGAGGAAGCACAGGTTATTGTGGAAAAGGAACAAGTGTTGACACGCGGTAAATCTCCTACTCCACCCAACTCTGCAGGCCCAATGAATGTGTCTGTGCGCCTACCTCCATCAACAACCACCAATGCTCAACCACAACCACCACCACCACTACAGCCAGTCATGCCACAACCAGGGTCCATCTCAATGGATTTGATTGAAGTAGCCGTCTCCAAGCGTCTCAAGGAATTCAAGGAAGAACTGTTGCAAGAAGTACACAATACTCAATCTGAAATGCTACGCCAATTCTTCAAACAACGCGTACATCCTCCCTCTCACCATGCACTAACCTCACCATAGATTGAATTGGAAAGTATCATTGTACAAAACAGTGCCAGTAGACAACTTGCAGAAGAAAACGCACAACTCCATGAACAAGTCCGACGCCTTCAAGCCAGACTAGCATTGCTCTCCAACCCAATCAACAAGTAAATTGTATTGCTTTACATTTCACCACATTGTGTAATCACCACAGCCATTTTTGGCCTATTATTAGGGCCGACAGGAACATTTTCAATCTTGCGCAACACCAACATTCCATCAATCACCCTACCAAACACCACATGTTTACCATCCAAAAAGTCACACTTTTCACACGTAATAAAGAACTGTGATCCATTGGTAGACGGTCCTGAATTAGCCATGGATAATAGACCAGGTCCATCATGCTTGAGGCTAAAGTTCTCATCAGCAAACGATGGCCCATAAATACTGATTGATCCTGTTCCATCCCCATTCAGAAAATCACCACCCTGTACCATAAAATCCTTGATAACGCGATGAAATGTACAATGTTTGAATCCAGTTGGTACACCATTCCGTTTGAACTCTCCCGTACAAAACTGTCTAAAATTCTCTGCTGTTTTGGGCACGATATCCGCAAACAATTCCATCTTGATCCTTCCAATAGGTTGATTACCGATCGACATGTCAAAAAACACGATTGGATTCTCCATTTTTTGTTGTTGATAGAAATTTTATTTCTAGGTACGAAGAGCCATGACCTTTGTAGCACACGTTTCCACATTCACATCATTGCTAACAGCTCCACAAAGGTTGACTGCACCCCTGTGAACCCTTGAAGCAGCAATGTTGTTGACGTTCCAAACACTACACAAACATCTGAACAAATTGATAAAGACTTGAGGGAGCAAGTTTCCTTCGGTTGTAGTATAGCGAATACCACATTGATGGGACATGCAAATGGCAGCATCGGCAAGGAATTGCTTATCATTTCTCTTGATGGGGATACTGTAGACTTGTTGCAAAACAGTGGTCAAGGCCTTGTTGCATTGTTTGTACTGTTTCCAGCCATCTGGTGTGTATTTGGACTTGAGGGAGCGGTCAGCAGAGAGTTTGTCCCAGTAGGTACGGTAATTGTCTGGTGTAGCTTCTTTTTGAGTTACAATAGACAAGTTGATGCACGTATCCTTGTCATTGACCCTTTTGGGGAGGGTGACTTCAGGAGGAGGGATAAAGCGAGGTCTAGTGGAGGTGGTGGAGGTAGTAGGTTCGGGTGGGTTGGCAGAGGAAAGAGCGATCAACGCAGTGAGAAAAAGTGCAATTTGCATGATGGTGAGTTTTTCAATGGAGAGTCACGTGACCACTTTCCACAAGTCCTTCCAATCCAAAAGGATGGCTCACTCCATGCACAACTTGCAAATGTACGCGTCTTGCCTCCACTCCACTAAAACGCCCTGTACACCCCAAAACCATGCAGGGAAACACCACTCCCCACACTCCATGAACTTGTTCAAAGTGTAAGCCCAACCACCGTTCATTTGGAAAGGAACGCGTGCATTTAGTGCACATGTATGCGTGTTTTAAAGCATAATGATGTTCAAATGCAGTCAATTGTGTGGTTTGGAACCTTCCTTGACACGGCACATCCCAGCACACATACTCCACTCCATCCACTTGCATCTCTGTATCAGAGTCATGGACCACAATGACAGTCATGCGTTTCTCATCATCAAATTTCCGTCTCTTTTTAGTTGAAAACATAGTGGGCACGCCATGAGCCTTCACGACAAGCCTGTACGCGCTCCCCTCTCCCCTCTCCCCTCACCCCTCATAGGATCCAAAGGCATCAGCAACGAAACGACTCCTTCGCTTGATTAGAAAAGATCGTCTTGACTCTAATGCATTATTTGGAGTAATATCTTTCCTCCTCTCAACGTCCTCATCCCTCCCTCTCTCTACTAGGTGGAAGAATGGAGTGTCCTCATGGCAGCCTGCAAAGACGGAGAAATGTCCGTGGTCACTGCTCTCGTGGACAAGGGTGCAAACGTCAACTATCAAACCAAAACTGGACTATGTGCACTCATGATTGCATGCGATGTGGGCTTCCATGATGTAGTGAGGTACCTCGTCAACAAGGGTGCATGGATCAATGTTATCGATGAACGCCATTGGACACCCCTCATGTACGCATGTATGCAAGGACATGTGTCATGTGCCACTCTTTTACTCAATAGTCAAGCTGATGTGACTATTGTGGACATGAATGGATGGACTGCACTACTGTTGGCGTGTTTGAGTGGTCAAATTGACCTCATTACAGCACTTATTGATCGTGGTGCTGATATGTATGCCAAGGATGATTTTGGTAATGATGTGCTCATGGCAGCTTCCATCAATGGTCACCATAATGTCGTACAGCTCTTCCAAAACAAGTATGGATTCCATTCAGACACTACTGGTGGGTTCAGTGCATTACATTCCGCTTGTTTTTCTGGAAATGCTGATACAGTGGAAACATTATTGTCTACTGTCACCATCACTCCTTCTCAAGACTCCTTTACACCCTTGATGATGGCTAGCAAGTGTGGTCATGTGCAGGTTGCCTGTTTACTCATTGACAGTGGTGCATCCATCCATCAAGCAGACAAAATGGGTTACACTGCACTTCATTACGCTGCATTCAAGAATCAACCCATTATTGTGAATGCACTCCTTTCTGCTCATGCTGACCCTCATGTCATCACCAAGAATGGTGGTCTGACTCCCTTGATCCTAGCAAGCAGGTACAATAGCTGTGAAGCCATCCTTCAACTCCTTTCTCATGATCCAACACTCTTCAAGGGCACTTGTAAGCAGGGTAGAACTGCTCTGACATTTGCTTGCATGTATGGTCATCTCAGTGTCATTCAACTCTTGCATTCCTTTAAAGCATCCATCAATCACCTTGACAACACTTTATGGTCGCCTCTTATGCATGCCTGTTACCATGGTCACCTTGCAGTATCCAAATACCTCATTTCACTTGGTGCAGACGCACTACATCGATCCATTGATGAGTGGACAGCATTATCATTAGCAGTATTCAAGGGATTTAGGGATCTCGTGTTTTATCTCCTTTCATTCAAAGATATTCAGTGCACTGTTACCAAATTATTCTCTCCCAATGGTTACAATATCCTTCAATTGGCATTGATTGGAGAGCATCAGCAATTAGCACAAGAATTAGTGGATGGTGGGTACATTCATGTGGATACGTTCAGTAAATATGGAATGACTGCACTCATGTACCAAGTACAATTGGGACATGTGGAATCCGTTCAACTCTTGTTGGATCATGCTGCAAACGTGAATATCAAGAGTTCAGATGGATCAACAGCACTGATGCTTGCTGTCAAAACCAATCAAGAGGCAAGTGCAGCCGTGTTGTTGGAAAATGGTGCTGATCCCCTTGAAAAGAATATTGATGGTAGTAATGCACTTGTATTGGCTGCTCAATATGGTCAAGAGGACTCCAACACCGCTATTGTAGAGACCATTTTGGAAAAGATGGAACAACCAAAGCAAGTGTTGCAAGAGGATGATGGCTTGCTCATACTTGCAGTTGCCAACAGTAACCTTCATCTCGCACGCATCATGCTAGAACGTGGAATGGATCCAAATGTCCAAGATGAGGATGGCGACACTGCACTCTTGCTTGCTGTGGAAAACAATCACATGGACATGGTGCGTTTGTTGATGGAATTCAAGGCCAATCCACTCGTTAAAAACATTCATGGTGAGACTCCCTTTCTCCTAGCATCCAAAGAAGGTTACCAAAACATCAGTTCGTGTCTCCTATCACCAGCAGTTGTGAATCAAGTTGATGGTCGTGGTGCTAGTGCCTTGATGCATTGGACAGCTCATGCATCCACCACCATGGTCAAATTCCTCATTACTCAAGGTGCTCATATCAACATTCAATCCAATGATGGAATCACCGCTCTCATGATTGCTACGGATCTCAAGCACCATCGACTCGTTAAATACCTACTCAAGAATCACGCTAACCCCAATCTCCTCACCATGGATGGCTATTCACCCCTCATGATTGCAATTGCCAACAATGATCATCCATCCGTCACCCTCCTCTTGAAACACCATGCCAACCCCAACATCATCACCTCCAATGGTCAAACTCCCCTCATGTCAGCATGCATCCACACCAACCTCGATATCCTCAACACTCTTCTCACCTATCCAATTGACCTGGATGTTCAGCAACACGATACCAACTACACTGCCCTTCATTACGCCATTCAATCCAATAACCTCTCTTGCATCCTCTCACTCTTGGACCATGGTGCATCCTCTTCACTCCAATCCCACGACAAGGTTACTCCACTCCTACTGTCCCTCTCCCTCTCTCGACCTGATATTGCCATGATTCTCATTGCACATGAACCATCCATCATCCATGTCCCTGACAAACATGGCATCACTCCACTCATCCTTGCATGCAAAAAGAATCTAACCGACATTGTTTACAAACTGTGCGTTTATGGTGCCGATACAAATGCATTTACCAAACATGGAACCACTGCAGTACACGTTTGCATCCACTATGGTCACCATGATCTCATTCCAACACTCGTGGCCTATGGTGCTCAAATAGAAGAACAAGATATCAACCTAGCACTAACCAAATATCCTCAACTAGTCCAACAACTTTTATTCATGGGTGGATGTCAACTTGGACTCTTATTGGATGATGCTGATCCCTATGACACATTGGATGACTGTTACAACACTTGTCAAGCTCGCCTGCAATCCACCATCCACCAATTGACCTCGCAACCTTCAGAAGTAGTGAATCTAGTCTATCGAATGGACATTGTATTGGGATTAGTTGAAAAAGTCCTCACAACCCCCTGTGACTACCACATCAAAGCACGCCTCGTCACCCTCTTTTACACCTCAATTCTCTCACTCACTCACCTCATCACCTGTCTCCCTCACCAACAATCCGAGTGGCTCACATGCATCACAGAACATTTAGATCAAATTGAAATACAAATGTATGGATAAAAAGTTACTAACTGGATAATACACTCCCCCTACAAACAGGACACGTATGATTCTGTCCAAGCCATTGATCAATACAAGTTGGATGAAACAGATGGTTACAAGGTAACTGTCGAATTGGTTCTTTGAGTACAAAATTCACCAAACAAATGGTACAATCTTGCTCAGTATGCCCAGCCCCACATTCCACACTCTTCAATCCCGCCAATTGAGAAGAAGAAAGGCCACGCGATACCCTTCCCAACCGATCCTCCAATAACAACAATTCTTCAAATGTTTGTTCCATTGCACGTCCCAAATCATCCAAACTACTCAACGTATCTGATAAATCAACAGGTCTTCTAAAGTCTTCCCAAGCTCCAGGCATCCTTGCACGTTGTTGTAATCGTTGTGGGTTATGTCGCCATGAATGTACTTGAGAATAAAGTGAGTCAATATCATCAGAATCTCCTAATTCATCATATGGACCTAATGTTCCTAATGATCTTAATTCTTCTTGTTGTAATCGTCTCGCTAATGCTTCATCTTGGTCTAATTGGGAAGGTAAGAGACCAAGGGATTCGAGATGTCGTTGTTCTCGCCTTGTACGTGCACGTTCACGAGCAAGGCGGGATTGTGCAATAACTGCAACTGCACGCCTATCCAGGTCGTTTACTTGATCAGTGATTGTACGGGCTGTGTAGTGTGGGAGGAGGTCTGCTGTTGGACTATCGACTGTTGGTTCTGTGCCTAGCATGCGAGAGAGTTCAGCGTCACGGTCACGGATTCTTTGTAATAGTGCCATGGATTCACTTGATGCAAATGTGTCCATTGATCTGAAATCTGCTTGGGATCTGGTGGCCCTTGACATTGAAGGATTGAACTCTCTCTGTTGTACTTGTCCATGGCGTCTGGTGGCCCTTGTTGTTGAGGGAGTGCTGGGTAATAAATAGCCATGAGGGCGTGATTGATATTCGGAATCAAGGGAATCGGCGAGGTTGAGATTGGGGTACATGAACTCCCATCTTGGTCGCCATGGTCTTGTTGAAGGTGGTGGTTGGTGGTGATGATTGATCGTCATGGGCACGATGCTTGACGATTCATTCAAATCAAACTCATCTAGATGTTCAATCTGTTCATCAGAGGAAGGTGAGTAGGCTAGAGAGGAGGATGAGGAAGGGGAATCTTCGGTGGGGGTGGAGGGGAGGGAGAGTAAAGGCGATTTGTTGTCCATATATGTTGAAAAAAAAGTTTTACTGGGTCTGACGAGTGGGATGCATCTACACAACAAGGTCAGACCACATGGTCAAGTGGACGTACGGCAGTGTAGGCTGGTTGAGCATAGTAAGAAGCAGCTGCTGTCATTTTAGCATGTCGCTGTGCATCTGCTTCTTCAGTTTCCTGTCTCTTTCTCTTCTTGGTTGCATGCATCCTATCCGTCTCATTGACAACAGAAAGAGGTGCTTTGATGATTTGTTGAATACGCGCAATCTCTTGACATCCATTGTCAAATTCCAATAGTTTGTTGATATGAGTGGCTACCATATCTTGTACAATGTAATCTGGTAACTGTGCTCGTGTTCTAAACAGTTCAAAAGTGGATTTGAGATTGTCCAATGGTGTTCCTAAGGTTAATTGACAATACTCAAAAGTAAGAAAACTCGACCATAATAATCGACTGGATGGACATTCTTCAATGGCTTGAGAAAAGAGTTGTCGTGCCCCTGAAATGTCCTTGCAGAGTGTCCAGGTTAACTTGGCACGTTGGGTTAGCAAGAAGGCTTTTGTGTCTTGATCAGTACTGTCTAGTGCATTAGAAAGCACATGTAACGCTGCTTCTACATTGGATTGACGCTTTTCAAACATGGCCAACCTCCAAATGGTTTCTGCATGACTGGGCATGGTTTCCAATAGTCTTGTGTAAATGCTGCGTGCTTGCTGTACGTCAATGTGCTCTTCTAGAAACAGACTGTATGTCAAATGCAAGGATGGTCGCTGCAATGGAATAAAAGTACTTGTAGCACGATCCAACACTTGATGAGCTTCTTTCAACCTCCCATGACCAATGTGCCACCTTGCATACCGTTCCCAAAGATCCTCATAGGAAGCACATGCTACCATGCACCTTTCATAGAGTTTGATGGTACGATACGTGTCACAAGTCCCTTCTTCAAAATCAAGATAGTTCTTCCAATTAGCCAATTGAGCATCATCCAATGGTTTCACATGAAAGTAAGGTCGCTTAATCTAAGTGGATTAGCCACACAGATAGGAAGAGTACCTCTGCTTCGAATACCCAGCGTTTGTTGGTTTCAGCCTGCGTAGTGCTGTAAATCTGCATTTGTGACTCTTGAACCTTTGATCGGAGTGTATGCTCCACTTGATACTCGCTTCTCTCTTGATCATCTCCCATCAATTCAGCCTTGATGCTCTCCAATTCATCTGGTGGTACGAAATCTTCCAATGGATGTGCTGCACACAATTGAGTAAAGCTCTCAAAATACCGCGCGTATTGATGCATGGGAATATGAACGATGCGCAAGAGCACCTTTAGCATGTTGCCATATTCTTCCTGTCCTTCTTCAAATTTGAGATACTTGTCCCAAAAGGGATGTGCAAGGAAATCTTGTCCACAACCATCCGATCCACGTTCAAATAATGCACGAATGGCCTCCATATCATTTGACACGTCCATCTTGAATTGACAATAAGCTGACCACAAGTCAACAGAGTTGCTGATGGCATGTACACCACGCTCATAGACTTGTTCTGCACTTGCAACGCCACCCATAACATGTTCACAATCAGCATACTTTTTCCAATATCCAAAACAATAGGGAAATCTAGCGAGGAATCCATCAAAGGCCTTGCGACAGTTGGATATGTTGGAGGGAGGTGCAGTGGAAGGATCTAATCCACCATCGATTGCTTCCGACATTTTGAGTAATTGTTCCCAAGAGGAGAAATCCCATGGATCAGTTTCAACAATGGACCACAGAGCATCCAAATCTGGTGGTGGTTGGGAAGGTGTGGCACTGGTGGCCACGATTGGAGGTGCAAACATCTTTTTTGAAAAAGAGAGATTAAAATATGCATCCATCGTGGACCAGATTAGCAAATACAAATGCTCAATCAGTGCACGATATTCTACGTAGGATGAAGGAGGGTCAAGTGATGACGGATGATGAGACGATCGAGTTGTTGTATGGATTATTTACACTCAAGGATGTTGATGTGGAATCCTGTCAAGAGCCACTGTTGACGCGTTCAGATGATGATGGGTGGGCCACTACACTTGCTAGATTGTATCAATTCCACCTACAACGTGACAAAGATGCATGGGACATGGATGCACACATTACAGCCATCCAACAACAATGTGAACTGCTTCAATTGGATCAACAAGAGGTGCATTTGTCAGCGGCACCATCAGACGAGGAGAGGATGGCACGGTTAAGGCAGATTGCAGCAACTCCAGTGGCACATGCAGCACCTCCACCCAAACCAGCCAACATTTTTACACAACGATCGCGTTCCATCAATTCAAACGCACCTTTTTCTTCCATCTTTCTTAAAAAGTCTGGGAGACACAAGGACAGTCCATTATCCCCTACATCACCCCCACCTTCTGTCATTTCACCACGTCCTACTAAAATCATGATGATGGATATTACAGATGCCAACAAGATTGATCAACAGACTGAACATGTTCGCACTCTACAACAAAAGGAACAAGAACAAGAAAAAGAGGAAGAAAAGAAAAGGAGATTGGAACGAATAGAGCAAAAGAGAGAAGAAAAGTTGAAACGAGATCAAGAAAAAGAGTTGGAACGAGCAGAGAAGCGACAAAGGCGTGAACGTGAACAAGAAGAGCGCAAGAAACGTGCCATTGCTCAACACACCACTGCACCCTCAGCTAATCGAATGAACATTACTTCCATGCTAGCAGATGATCAACAACAGGATGCATGGGATGAGTATGGAGCAGATGATGACGAGTACCATCCACCACCCCGTCAACCTGATCTCCAACAAGTAGTGGATCAAGTATTGACAGATACGAATCGACTTGATCCTCAACAACGCATGTACATTGAAGCATTTATGGATGGGAATGTTGACTACATTTACAGGCATCCACCTACTGACCTCACACGGCCACTCTATGAAATTATTATGCATGAAGAGAGGGTTGATGAGCACACGGTCATGGTGATTGTATTTGAAATGAACCTGGAAGAAGCAGAATGGAGAAAAGTAAAGAAACGGAAACGGGTTTAGTTTACAAGGTTTTTTTTAAGGTTGCTGAATCCATAGCGATTACCTAAGCGTGAATAAGCGTGCACGTGGCCATTCCATTATAGAACATTCCAATGGAAGCTTGTTCCACACTTTAAGCCACGCTCTGCTCGCGCTCCATTCCCACACACTTTCTCTCCTTACTACTCAAACTTTACACTTTTTACGAAAAACTCTTACGACAATGCGCTTCTCCCTTCTCCTTGTTGCCACCCTTGCTACCTTGACTTATGCTGCTGACGAAGACCGCGACCACCGTCGCCCTCCTCACAACCCACCCAGCCGTCCTCAACCACCCCACCGCCCACCCCATAACCCATGGCCTCAACCACCATCTCGCCCACCACACAACCCATGGCCTCGTCCAGGTCCAGGACGCTTTGCTGGCTACCGTGAACGTTGCCACCCATGGAGACTTCCATGCGTTCGTCCCTATGAATGCAGAGCTGGTCGTCGTGACAATGAATTGAGATGCAGAGAAGACCGTCGTGGTGGATGGGGACATGAAGAAGAAGACGCTTCTGATGAATAAATCCAATTAGGATGACAGTCACAAACTCCTTCATGTCTTTTGAATTCCATTGGGACACGCTGGATCATCAACTAGAGACACTTGTACTCCAGACACTTAATCAGCACATTCACGACATTAGTCTCCCTACATTCCTAGGACCAACCACTATTCATGATTTCTCATTTGGTACCATCCCACCACAATTCACACTGATTGATTGCACTGATCCTTTTCCTGAATTCTACCTTGATGACGCGCACATGACTCCAAAACACGATACTGACGTTCAGTTCAAATTCAACCTACACTACTGTGGTGACGCAGCAATAACACTAACAACCAACCTTTACCTCAACTACCCCAGTGAATCTTTTCTTGGGTTACCCATCAAATTAAGTATCAAAAGTATGGAAATTGTAGGTACGTTGATCGTAGCCCATCTAAGTGACCGTATCAACTTTTGTTTTCTACAAAATGAAGATGGACCTTCAATTGACATGGTACTTGAATCAGAAGTTGGGGATGCGAGTAAACAAGTCTTGAAGAATGTAGGCAAGATTGAGAGATTTGTAATTGATCAGGTACGCAAATTGGTGGATGGACAATTAGTGTTTCCCTGTTATCAATCAATAGAAGTGGAAAGGTAATCTTCAGACATCAGTACAAATCTCCTTATGGAAACTGATCCGCCCGTTGCACCCATACTTCCAACCTCTGTGAATTTCAGACATGTTCATTCAGATGCAGCAGATGTCGCACTCCGAGAATTAGTCGCCCTTTATTCAGATGATCCACATTCACCATCAACACATTGGCAATTAATCTCTGAACGAATCGGTATTCGATCTTTTACACGTCCACCCACTGCAAAAAGTCAAGTACTCATGCCAGTCGTCCGTGGTGATGGTCTCATCCAAGGCTGGTCACAACAAGATGTACGAGCCGTCCTCTTATCATTTGGTGCGCGTAAACTATGGGACGAACGCTTTGACCATGGCTCTTTTGTCAAATCATTTGGTAACCTTGAATGGTTGGCACAATATACGCTCAAAGGATCCTTTCCTGTAACGCATCGTGATTTCGCAGTCTTGAATTCACAGTATACGGATCCATCCAGTGGCACAATGTTTATTTATGCGACGAGTATTGATGATCCACTTGTACCACCTGTACCTGGACGTGTAAGAGGACATTTATACCTTTCTGGATGGGTACTAAGGCCACATCCCACACTACCTGATACGCTCATTACTACTTATATTGTGAATTTGGATGTAAGAGGTGCATTACCACAGACATTGGTCCATGCTCTCACTCATACGATTGCAGCATGTGTAGGGACAGTATCCCGTTTCCTTTCTAAATGGGGATATCCTACTCATTTTATGATACCAGAGAACAAGCCTGCATCACGGATCAAAGTACTTGCAGAATCATTTGCACAACGTGGAGCAGTTTATGATATTGTGTACAGGGTTACAGGAACAGGTCCAGGAGCCATTGATAAACATGGACTGGATACGGTACAAATGATGGAAGAATATGAAGATGTAGTCATCCGATGTTGTAGACGAATGTACCCTGATGGCCTAATAGTTGAACTAAGAACAAGGGGAAGGGTTGAATGGTGTATTGTAGATGACCATGATCCAGGAAATATTGTAGCAAGGCCTATTCAAGTTGATGATGAAGTATTGCAAGAAGCGACGAGTAGTGTGTTTATGCAACATTATCAAGAAATGAAGGCAAAGAGTGAAGGGAAGGTTGTGGTTGATGGAAAGGGAAAGAAGGTGTCTGTTGCTGTTGTTGAGGCGTTGAATAGGTCAAAGGGACATGTTGGATGGAGGATTAGGATGGCCATGGCGCAAGGAAGAGGACAGGCTGTGCAGGTTATTGTGAAGCGGTTGGAGGAGGACAAGAGGAGGCGGGCAAGGAATAGTGTCATGATGGGCAGCTATTGACCCAGTGAGCGAGCGAGTGAGCAAGGTTACAGACAAGGGAGAACAGGGTCGAATGGGAGACTGGGCAACAGGGGTCAAGTGGGGAAACAGAAATGTAAACTCGAGCCGTGACTGCCTTTTATCCTTGTGACCCAACTCCATCAAATCTCTCTCTCTCTCTCACTCACTCACTCACTCACTCACTCACTCAATCAGCCACTCAGCCAGTCGCCATGCCAAAACTCCACATTAAATCCTTTTGGAGATCAGGGCCCTCCTCAACCGATCTCGCCAATCAAGTCAAAAATCTAATCACAGGCACCAATTCCACAATGCCCAGAGAAGTCATCCTCCGTCACCTTCATGACCCAACAACTTTCTCTCGCGTCCTCTCCAAACTCAAAGCAATGCCAGTTCCTGAACATATCCCCCTCCAACCCCAATTCGTAGCAGTAGAACCAATTGACGATCCAGACATTGGCACATATTACCAACGCGTTCCCATTGACGGTGTAGATGAAAACGGTTACTTTTTATACAATCTAGCCTCATCATCTGATGTTGGTGGTGATGATAAAAAGTGGAGATATGGACCTAAACCACCTACAAATGCAGTTACTGTCATCCTTCATTGGTGGGGTTATGAAGTCTACATTCCATCCAGTTGTATGAATAGGCTTGAGCAAGCGAATAGGAGTGCACAAGCAGTTATTGCATTCTTGCAAGCGTTATCTGCTGTCGTTGTTGTATTACAACCATTTATTGGGATATTAGCAGCCTATGTTCAAATGGAATATAATATTATCAAGGATCAGGATCAAGGCAAGGGTGTGGTGATTGCAGCTGCATGGCCATTACCTGTATTGTACTTTCCACGTGCATGGGATGTCCCATCAGATTAATGTGTATGTTGGTATTTATTTATTGTCCTTGGTTATAGTTTTCTGCATTTGTAATGTGTGTACGACTTTTGAGATGATTTTCAAAATTAACGAGCGATTTGACTGGTCCTGGCCTGTACAGTCGTCCACAATCATGACATTTGATACGAGGTGTGTTTTTGTCATCCACAATAAGTTCGAAATGATGTCCTTTGAATTTTTCTTGGAATTCAGGAAAGGCGACTTGTAGCCAATCTGGAATTCCATCACCATAGACAAGTTCAGGAGGTGGTTCAGAGTGTTCCTTTTTATCAGGTAGGAGGATTTCCACCACCACTTCCTTTTTGGCTCGTGTTGTCCTTTCTTCAACTGGATCCACCTGGACGTTTTCTTCAATTGGATCTTGTTCACTTGACAATGCAAGGTGATTGTATCCAGGTAACGGTGTCCTCCTTGTCGCCAACACTTGATTCACTTGTACATTTCTAGTCTTGCGCACAACTTCTCTTCTCTTTCTTCTTGCATCTCGTTCCCTATCCTTTTCTTCCTTTTCAACATCAGCCATTGCAACCCTCGTCACAATTGGTCCATTCATTCTACCACCACCAACACCACCAACAACAACTTCTTCCACCACCTCCTTTCCTGTTCTCATAAACATGTCAGCTTGTTCCCTAATCGAATGTGCAATTGCAGTTACAAAGGATGGCAAGAGTCCCAAATCTCTTACTAGTGCTGTCGCTACCAATTCAGGTGCTTGTGGTTCGTATGGTACATCAAATTCAAATTGATCCACATATGATACACAATTTTCCATAATGTCCAATTTGATCCATACGCGTTGTTGTGGGAATTGAACCTGTGCTCTTCCTTGTTCCCTGTAACCATTCAATTGATCCACAATTAGTTTGGTGATGGATTCAACAGATGCATGCTGAGTCAATTCAAAATCTGCACATAGTATCACTGCTAAATGTCGTGGTGTGACGAGTGTTTCATTCAAATTAACTGTCAATACATCCTTGATGCGCTGATTTTCCAATTCACATTCAATTCTAATTGGTACTAGCCATTCATCCAAGTTGGCTTGACGTCTTAAATCTAGTCTAGAAAACAGCAGAGGTCCATAGTCCTTTTTGTATGGGTTGGAATCACGAATAATTGTGAAATCTGATGTTTTGGAAGGGTAATAGCGTGGTTGGGTTGTCATGACACGCTGCATATTCAACCCTAATTGCCTGAGGCTAAGTTCCTGACGTTTGATTTGAACATGGTAGGCATGTGCTTGCAACTGTGTTCGTTTGTTGAATAATCTTTTTTGTAGATCCTTGTAATCCATTTTGAAAAAAAAAGATGATGTCCAACTGTCCTGCAGAGATTCTCATTCTGATTGCTCATCATCTCAATCCAATCAGTCTCATCAATCTATCCCGTGTAAATCGTAGGATCCGTGCATGTTTATTGGGATCAGACAAGTCAGTTTGGAAACCTTGTTACCACTCCCTACAGCACTTGACCTCTTATTCCTCCGATGCACCACTGTACCACTCCAAATGTATGCAGGGACTACAGATTCAACGGAATTGGAGCCATGGACCAGCTCATCGACCTTGTTTTGTCCTCCGGTCACCACGTGGATGCGTTGGTTCCTTTACATTTCGTGCAACAGACCAAATCGTCGCACTTTACTCATCCAATGTCCTCCACCTCTACACCAAAGCACCTCATTTTGAACGGTTCATGTGTCATGTCATGTATCCAAAAGGATATCCTGGCATTTCAGCCATCAATCCATTTTATTTTGTATTGGTGTCGTCACTTCGATTGGATGATGGAACAGTGGCACACCTCGTTAATTATGTTGAACATTTAAAATTAGAAATCAAGAATCCATTTCTAGCTAATTTTAGAACAGTTGGACCACCAAGTCGATTGCATTTAGCAAAGAATTATTTGTATGCGTTGGTTGGACAAGTTTCACTCATGCGGTGGGATTTGGATGGATGTTATGGAACGGGTGATGATGATGATGCACCACTTGGAGTATTGTTGTGTGGGACGTGTATTGACTATGCGGTTGATGAATATGATCCTACCCATGTTGTGGTACTGTTCAAGCGGGATGGAGGCTATGCATGTTATCAAGTGGAAGTAGTGGAACAGTCTGCACAACTGGTTCATCTCCATACTTTTGGATTGCTTACATTCAATTTACAAAACACGAGTGTCAAGTCCATGGGCACAAGGAAGGATTGTGTGTGGATTGCAGGTGTTACTGGTCGTGAAGGTTACTTTTACTACATGGGACCACTGGGAACCTTTCAACTCTCCCTTGGTGACTCTGTGGTGGGTGTACTGGCTGCTGATGATGAGCATGTGGATGATCCTCGTGTCTTTTATGCTACTGTCATGATCTCTGATTGTGATCCCATCACTCACATTTCAAGGCGTTACTATGAACTCTTTCAACTCCTAGTGATGGATGGTGATATTGTCGCCAAACCTTTGCATCGACTATTTCCTATTGGATTGTATGGAGTCACCATGAAACGTACATGTCAGTCTGTGTTTATAATTGGATTAAATAGTGCCTGCCATGTGGTTGCTCATAATGTGCAAAGTGGCCGAGTGTTATGGACGTACAAGAGTGGAGTGGCAGCAGGATCATCTGGGAATTATTGGGAATGGAATGGAGGCAATTGTTTTGCAGTCTGTAATGGTGAAAACTATGATCGAAATGTCATGTTGTGGGATTTTAATTAAGTGGACAAAACTTGATGGTGGTCAAGGTGGTTGCAGTGTCGTTTTGCGTTGCAGTGACAAGTTGTGATTGGTGGACATACCATGAGAACCGTTCAAGAGGCTCATTTGTAGTAAGAGTGTGTTGCCATAGAATCACACCTGTATGAACATCAAATGCAGAGAGAACTGTACCAAAGGAAGAAGCGGCCACCAAGACATCCTGAGTGATTCGATTCAAGTACAACTTGGTTTTTTGTTGCATGTGCTGTGATGATCGTACATGTGCACTGAAATTGGTTTGCCAAACACTTGTAACCATGGAATCCTTGTACATGTGCAGAGTGTAATCATCATGGTTATGAGTGGTGACCAATGCACAAGACTCCAATTGATTGGATGCATCAAAGTGCACTTGAGCCATATAAACGTACAAATTGGGCAACTGAATAATTTGAGAATTGCAAGAAAAGGGTTGAATCCACACAAACCCATCCACTTGAACGTGCTGAGCATCCCTCCATTTGGTACCATAAACACAGAAACCACCTTGATGCACAGTAATCTGCATTTTAATAATGGTGCCATTCATATCATGCATCCAAGACCTTTGAGCAAGTGGTGGAACACTTGTAAGATTGATCCAGTCCACTTGAACCACATTATTCTCCTTCAAAGACAGTACGAGTACAGCATGATCATGATCCATTAGAGGAGCGTACCATTTGAACCCTTCCACCACTAAAAAACACTCTGGTTCATCTCCAAATGAATCTTGGAGGAGGTGGTACGCGTACAATCGATTAGTAAAAGTTTCATCTGAATGTATGGCAAACAAGTAATGGTTATTGACCTTTGGATGACGAATGAAGCCAGGAAAGGGGAGGTTAAAGGTCATGGAACTGCGCGTTTGGAGGTCAAGGATCATAAATGTAGCATAGTTGCTGCGATATCGAAGTTTGTTACCAACTACCACTGCATACTTGCTACTGTAGATGAGTTTGGTAGGGTTCTTGAGTGGAATGGACTGTGTTGTCCTTGCATTGACGAGGACGAGTTGAGTTGTTGTCAATAAGGCAACCAAGTCGTGTTGTGTAAAAGTGGATAGCAACTGTCCTTGTAGGTGGAGGGTAGATTGAGCTGCAGGATCGCGTGGAACCTTTTTCCACCTGTTTTGAAGGTGATGGTGAGCTACTGCTTGCTTGGATTGTGGTTCCATGCCATGGTGATTACAAATAAACTGAGAATGCTTGAAACGGTGATGCCAGTGAGTGTCGTTGTAGGTGGTGGAGAGACGAGTGCATGTGTGTGAGAGTTTGAGGAGGGAAGGTTCATCTAGAAATGTTGCAAGGTGGTGGTGGATCTCTGTGGGCAAATGAAGCATTTGGTGGAGGATAAGAAAGGGAGGGAGACCTGTAAGTGACTTTTTTTTTACAAGGGGACACGTGTGTTCATAGAAGGACACGCTTGGAAGAACATGTTTGGGAGCGTGACCACCACCACCACCGCGAGGTGTATTCTCACTTGACACTATGGACCAGAGGGGTGGATGGAGTACACTGTGGAGGGACATGCTTCCTTACCCCCACCAAAAAACTTTTTCCTCACTATATGCGACGGCTCTTGTGTCTCAGATACGCGTTCACACCACAAAAGTACGCGCTCATCCGTCCCAGATCCAGTCCAGGATGCACACCAAAGAGGTCGTTGTCTCAGTTGATCCAGGAGGCCAATCCACCACCAACTGCCCTAATCCGTCAAATCATGTCCTACCAGCACACTTACCCTTCCCACTTGCTCCTCGTACGCGTCGGTGACTTTTACGAAGCTTACTTTGATCAAGCAGATCAATTGGGCACGTGTCTAAACATCTCTGTGGTCAATCGGTCCTTTCGTGCATTCTCTCAACCAATACGATTCACTGGATTTCCCTCCAAATCACTTGACAAGCACCTCAGGGTACTCGCACGTGAACATGGCATGACTGTGGCACTAATGGAACAATTTCAAGATCCATTGACCAAAGTGTTTATGAGAAGGGTGACGCGTGTTGTTACTGCTGGTACATTGATGGATGATCAAGTGGATAATCAGTATGTGTGTGCAATGAATATTGAAGGCGATGAGGTTGCATGTGCTTGGATGGATGCGTCAACAGGTGAGTTTTATACGACAATATCTAGTGTGGATACACTGGTTCATGATTTGGCTATTATTAGACCTGTAGAAGTGTTGATGCAAAGTAAGAATGAACAAGTGGAAAAGAGTGCTTTGGATATTGGTTTTGTGGTCAAGGAGGTGGAGTGCGGTACTATGCAAGAATTTGATGGACATGTTGTTGTGAAAGAAGGGTTTACTCCTTTGGAGCGAATGGCTGGGAGTATGGTGCTGCGATACCTTAATCAAATGTACTTGGAACATGCGCCAACACTGGATCAACCACAACAACGACATCATACAAACACCATGCAAATGGACAAGAGTACAGTTACAAATATGGAACTTGTGAGGTCCATGAGGGATGGTACGCGTGTTGGAAGTCTCCTTCATGCCATTGATTACACTTTGACAAGGTCTGGAAGCAGATTGTTGCTACAGAGAATGTTGTCGCCCAGTACAGTGAAACAAGAGATTGAAGAACGGTTGAATGTAGTGGAATTGCTTGTGGGCAATCATCATCTCACTGCTCAACTGAGGGGATTCATGCCAAGGTCACAGGATGCTCAGAGATCCCTTCAAAAGTTGTTTATGAAGAATGGAAGCATGAATGATGTGATGGATATTTACACGACGATGCAGAGCGTTCACCAGATGCTATATTTGATGGAGGGTGTAAAGGGATTAGAAAAGTGGTACAAAGTGTTTGAGCAAGCCCAACAAGTCACCACATGCATTGAGGAAACGGTGGATGTGGAGTCCGTGATACTTAAATGTGATCCCACGAGTACATTGGCCAACATGTATGCACAATTGGATGGATACAAACAGGATCAAGTGATACTGGAAACTCATTTAAGAAAAGAGTGGAAGGCACCATCCCTCAAACTGGCTCACTATCCCTCTCTAAAGTATGTGGTGGAAATACTTCCCAAAGATGTAGGGTTCATTCAGGCTGACATAGTTCAAGTGCTCAAAGGAAAGCATCGCTACAAATATCCAGCGTGGACTGCATTGGGTGAACGCATGGCACTACTGGAGCAAGTCATTCAAGAAGAAGAAGCACGACTTTACACTCAAACAGTCACCAGTATCCTCAACCACAACACCACCATCACGAAATGTATCAAAACCCTATCTGAATTGGATGTAGCCACCGCATTAGCTATCCTTGCAAAAGAACAGCACTACATTCGACCCATCATCACTACCAAACCCTCCTTTCACATCAAAGGAGGCCGTCATCCTGTAGTAGAACTCGTCCTCAGAAGACGTGGTCTCTCCTTCACTCCCAACAACTGCAATCTCTCTCACCATCACCCTCTGTGGCTCATCACTGGTCCCAACATGGGTGGTAAGAGTACCTTTCTTCGACAAAATGCTCTCATTACCATTCTCGCTCAAATGGGTTCCTTTGTACCAGCGGATTCAGCCACCATTGGCATTGTAGATGGCCTGTACTCTCGTATTGGATCAGCTGATAACCTTGCACAAGATCAATCCACCTTTTATATGGAAATGGCAGAAACTGCTCATATCCTCCATCATGCCACCACGAATTCGCTCGTTATTGTGGATGAAGTGGGAAGAGGTACGTCTACGCGTGAAGGTGCAGCCATTGCTCAAGCCGTCCTCTTGTTCCTCCACAACAACTTGAAGTGTCGAACACTCTTTGCAACACACTTTTATCAACTTGCTCATTGTCTGCCATCAGATGCATGCCATCAAGCATCAACCCTAACCACACCGACAGGCGACTTGATCTTTTCACATACAATCCAACCTGGTGTTTGTACAACTTCTCATGCATTGGTAGTGGCTGAAATGGCAGGAATGCCAAAATCTATTCTTGAATCCGCAAAGATTCTGCTTGAATGATGGATTGTGCTTTTGCATGAATACAGGTCATGGCCTCATCCACTGGTAATATACTAGTCATTCTGCCATCCACTGTGGTGAGTGGTGGAAGGAGGCTTGAACTAATAGCTAATCCTATTTGATAGTCTTCATCCAATGCATCAGCCAATTCAAGGTTTTTCTTGTGTTTTTTTGCATCGTGGATGTGTACGCGTGTTTCATCCCTAAAGTCATCATCATCCACACGAGCTTTGAACGCGATTTGCTGCCTCACATTTGTTATGAGTGGTTTGGATAGGACTGGTTTGGCATAGAGACCTAATCCTTGTACTAATTTGATCTTGAGTCGTCTGCAACATGCCTTCAGGTGTTTTAGAATGCCTTGGACGCGTCTTGTTTTGTTTGTAGTGGACAGGGTCCATGCTTCTTCACACAATAAACATCGTGTCGACGCGTTCAATTCGTCCAATACTCCTCCCATACTCTTTGGCTGTGCTTCATTCATCCATTTGGTTATGCAATCTTCCACATGCTGTTGGTAATCAGCCGTGGACAAGGTCACTGTGCAACTTGGACAGATTTCATCCGTCATGATGTGGACAAAAAAGATCTCGTCATCAAAAATGCCATCATTGCGAGATCAACAAATCAGTATGCTTACCCCTCCCACTCCTCACCCCCCTTCTAGATGTCCTAAAGAACATGCTCAATATTCCCTCCACGAATTCAGATGCACCTGCAATCTGGAAAATCCTCATCTTTGATCAACATTGCCAAGATATTATATCCTCTGTGCTCTGTGTAAACGATCTTCGTGAATTAGGAGTCACACTCCACCTCAACATCAAGAGTGACCGTGCCCCCGTCACAGATGTACCTGCCGTTTACTTTGTCGAACCAACTCCTGACAATATCCAACGCATTATTCAAGATTGTTCTCGTCGATTATACGATTCGTATCACCTCAATTTCTCCACTTCACTTGCTCGCACACTCCTTGAAGACTTAGCTGATGCAACCGTCAAGAATTCCACGTTTCCTCTCATTGCATCCGTATTTGACCAACATGTTGCTTTTCGTTGTATGGACAAGGATGCATTTGACCTCGTACTCCCTCCTGGTTATTATAGAGACATGAATGCACCTGGTACAACTGAGGCAATTATTGAAAGTATGGTTGAAAAGGCAGTGAGTGGATTGTTTTCAGTTGCAGTGACGATGGATGCACTTCCTGTCATTAGATGTCCGCGTGGAGGCGCTGCTGAAATGGTTGCAAGGCAGTTGGATACGCGTCTTCGTGATCATGCAAGAGAAGGTGGGTTTTCAGCCAACGCACCATCAACCAATGCATCAGCCAATTCATCACTTTCCATTGGAAATGTGCGATTTCAACGTCCTTGTATGGTTATTTTGGATAGAAGCCTGGATCTCACTTCCATGCTCCTACATTCATGGACCTATCGTGCATTGGTCGCAGATGTACTCAACCTAAGGGCCAATAGAGTGACGGTTGAATTTGAAGAGAATGGTAAAAAGGTGAAAAAGACATATGATTTGGATGAACGCGATTTCTTTTGGGAAAAGAATGCAGACACACCCTTTCCTGAAGTTGCAGAAAAGATTGATTTTGAATTGAATCGGTACAAACAGGATGCAGCTGAAATCACTAAAAAGACGGGTTTGAGTTCGATTGATGAAGTGGATCCAAATGACTTTAGTTCCAGTACAAAACATTTGAAGAATGCACTCACTGCATTACCTGAATTGACTCAACGTAAAGCAACGCTTGATGCCCATATGAATATCGCGACTGCAGTATTGAATGCGATCAAAGAGAGACAGTTGGATGAATTTTATCAAATGGAAGAAACGATTACCAAACAGACGAAAGCGACGATTATGCAAGCATTGCAAGATCCAAACAAGACGAATGTGAATGACAAGTTGCGTTTGTTTCTCATTTACATGTTGGCTATGGATGTATCCCCTGCTGATATTGAAGAAGGCAAGCACGTGTTGGAAGGTTTCGGATGTGATGTTGGTGCAATTGAGACTGTTGGCAAGATCAAGTCACTTGGTAAGATGAGTGGAGTTGCACAGACGGATGCTAGACCACCCAACAGCACTGGAAGTACGCATTCAACAGGTGGAGATGTACTTGGACGCCTCTCTTCTAAATGGAAGGAAGGTGGAGGTCTTGGTGGCCTCTTATCCAATGTCCGTTCTTACCTTCCCTCTCAACCATTGGATTTGCCAGTAACGCGTCAAACGAGCACTCTACTTGACCCCACTCCCGCCAATCAATTGGATCACTTGTCACTTGATCCCAAACGTCCAAGGGGTGATGGAAGTGGAGGTGCAGCAGCTCGTATGGGATTTGAGGAAGGAATTGTGTGTGTAGTTGGGGGTGGCGGATGGGTAGAACAGCTCAATTTAGATCAATGGTCAAAGCGTCAAGGCGTTAATAAGCGCATCATTTATGGCACGACGGATTGGGTGAATCCAATCGAGTTTTTGAATCAGTTGACAACATTGGGAAGCAGTCACAAATAAATCTTTTGAAAAACACAAGATGAAATTTGCACTGTATGCTACATTAAGCACTGCTCTCAGTGCCTTTACCGTCCTGTTTTTCTACTTTATCCGTAACCATTTCTTTGCTGCTGCTATCCACATGTCACGATCATCAGCTGGACTCTTGGTACTCCTCAACCAACTCTTTGTAATCGTCATGGTCATTGGCAAACTTGGCATCAAGCTATTCTTTGGTTCATTACGTACCATTGAAGTCGAAGTAACCACTACACTTGTTTGATTAATCTCCTTTTTAGCACCTGTACGAACGATCATGGTTTGCTGTAACAGAGACACTCTTGGCAATGGCTGTATTCCGTGATGATTTTGACGTTCCCTTCATCATCGCATTCGGTAACCTCCTATTCATCAAGATCTTTCATTGGATACTTCAAGATCGCGTTGAATTCATGGATCAATCACCAAGTACCACACGTCGCGTCCATGTCCGTACAATTGCACTCTTATCCCTCCTTGGTTTCCTTAATGGTGCTCATATTACATTTGCAGCGCAACAACTTGTTACACGACTTGATGCAAAACAATTGGTTGCATCTGGATCACTTATTTTGTTTGGTTTCGAGTACACGATTCTCATGGCTAATTTGATTGGAATAACTGGAAGGTATGTATTGACTGTCATTGATCAGATACGAACAGCAAGGCATTTGGCAATTCATCCTCCAACAGATGATTTAGCTGTGCCTGTGTTTTGGGAAGCCAAGTCCATGTATTTGTTTTATTTGGAATTGGTGATTGATTTTATCAAGTTGGTAGCTTATGTTGCATTCTTTATTTTATTGGCAACGTTATTTGGACTACCTTTGCATATTATGAGAGATCTTTTCTTGACGTTTAGGTCATTTGTGAAACGTATGACTGATTTGCAACGGTACAAGAAAGCGACAAAGGAATTGGAAACGAGGTATCCGACGGTTATGGAGGCACAGTTGAAGGAGATGAGTGATAGGGTTTGTGTGGTATGTAGGGAAGAGATGATTGGTGTGGATGTGGCTGGTGGTGAAGTGGTCAAGAAGTTGAGGTGTGGACATGTGTTTCATTTTAGGTGTTTGAAGGGATGGTTGGAACGGCAGCAAAGTTGTCCGACGTGTAGGTTATCTGTATTGGATGAACCGGCTGAGAGGGCACAGCCTGTTGAACCAGTGAGAAGGCAAGAGGGAGAGCAAAGACAGGAAGGAGCTGGATTGGTTGCTAGGTTCATGGGACAAGCAAGAAGGCTACAGGATGCGGCGATTCCACCGCAACCAGCGGTAGCAGTACCACCAGCACAACCTGTAGTCCCTACTGTGAGTGGTATGACAGCACAGGAAGCTCAAGAGTTGCAGAGATTAAGTGCATTTGGTGAAATCGTTCCCTTGTTCCCTACGCAATCTTTTGAAGGTTTGGACATGCAAGCAAAGTTGAATGAATGGGTAGACAGTATGACAACAGAACAGGCTGATGCATTGAAACAAACAGTACACCAACGACTAAAGGATAGGCTCAACATGCTCATCCAAGTAGAAGAACATGTTCAAGGACTGATTCATGTACTTCGAACCAATGGAATTCAAGTTGAGAAGGGTAAGCAACGAGCAGAGTAGTGTGACAATACAGTTTTCTATTCAAAGGCATTGCGGACAAGTGCACTAACGCAACCATCCTCTACAATCTTGCCAGTGGGGGCAACAGTATCGTTGAGCAAGTAGTCACAATTCTTACCAAGGTCAAGGGACCATGATTCTGCATCAGGAACAGCAGCGTAAGCAGTGACGGCCCCTTCAGCATCAAGAGACTTGACATTCAACAAGAGTCCATAACGACCTTGAAGACGGCCAAGTGACCATTGGAATTCATGCCAGTTCATATAAGCTGGGCCTGGTGTCAAGTTGCAAGTGTACTTTGGTTCAAGGAGTGCACTAATACAAAAACTAGGCAACTTGTTGTTTTTGGTTGCAGTATCAAAGAGTCTAGCGAGTTGGTCGTGGACAGTTGGAACTGGTGTAGCAAGAACGATAGTAGTCAAGAGTGTGGTGGTGAAAAGTGCAGTCTTCATGTCGTTAAAAGTGTAGTTGTCGTGGGAGAGAGAGGCAGTGCAATACTGAAAGGTAATGGGAAAAACGAGACCTTCTTATGTAAGCGCGACCACGTGGATGAGTCAGCACGTTCTTTTGAGACACCCACTTCACATCCCCATCACACTTTTCTTTTCATCATCATCACATTTCTCACGACTATAAACGCACATTATACAATTAACGATGCAAGCCTTTGCTCTCTTTACCCTTGCCATCACCGCCGTACTCGCTGCCCCACAAGCCAATCCAGCCTTTGCTGAAATCCGATCCCTTTTCTCACGAGCTCAAGCTGATGGTTTCAAAGCACCACAAACCTGTACGCTCGCAAAGTCCCTTCCACCATTCTACGATTGTACATTGTCCAATGCACCAGTTTATATGAACTGGCCTGAAATGAGGTCTTTGAGCAAGAGTCTTCACAACAAGTTTGCAGGACGTTTGTCTATTCGTTCATGGAGTGCTGATGGTGAATTGACTTCATGGACAGAGTCTGGTGATGCTGAGTTTTGGACTGTTGAGTTTGGTGATGGATGTGAACGTCAAGTTGGTGTCCCTCCCATGGGTGATTTCTGTATGAGAGTGACTGTTCGCAATGCCTTTGAATAAACTGGTGAATGTGCCTGGAGAATGTGCTTGGTGAACGTGTTCCGAGTGGAATGATCTATTTCCCACGCTGCTTTAAATTCGTGCAGTTTCCAACTTTCGCCTTTTTTTTCACTACAGTCAATTAGATAAAGCCATGTACAAGCCAGTCCTCCTCACCATTCTCTTTGCAGCAGCATCCGTGATGTCTGCTTCCTCATCTGAAGCCATTCGTGAAATTTACACCATATTCGAGACTGCTAAAACAGGCAAGATTCCAGCTCAATGCACACCTCATGTATCACGAAAGAAGACAGTGGTAGCATCCAGACCTATCAAGTACGATTGTGACCTTACTGTTGGTGACTTTGCACTTGATTTCAAACTAGCCAATGTGTACCAAAACAGTTTCTTTCGCAAGTATGGTGATGTAGCACGTATTCATTCTGTTGACAAGGATGGAAAGAGAATTCATAGTTCACCAGTAGTGCAGTCTGAAGGATGGATCATTGAGTATACTGGCAAGACCAGTACACGTGATAGACAAGGATTTGTGCTCAAGATCAAGGCTAGAAAGGAGGTCTCGTGAATCTGAAACATCTCTGGACTTTATAAAAATCGCACGTTTTCCCACTGACAATTCACACCAGCCACCACCACACTCATACACTATGCAATTCACATCTCTTTTCTTCACTCTTGCAGCCTTTACGACCATCCTTGCTGCTCCTACTTCTGATCCTTCCAAGGTTGACGAGATTAGCAACGTGTTTTCCGCTTCACTCAACAACAACTTTATCCCTCCATCTGAATGCAAGCTCATCAACCAAGCACTTCCTGAACGCTATAGCTGTACGACACCCAATGCTCCACTTTACATGAACTGGAGAGAGTTCCAGGCTGCAGAACAACAACTCCGCTCTTCCTTTACTGGCCGTCTTGGATTTTATTCATGGACAGTTGAGAATAGATTCAAAGGATTTGAAGCTCAGGGTGATGCTGATTATTGGACCATTGAGTTTGGAGATGCCTGTTTAAGGAGGGGAATGAAGCCAAGCGGAAAGAAATGTCTGGTTATCAAGGTTACCAATGCTTGGGAATAGGACCATATAGAAAATAAAATGAAATTACAAATGAGACGGAACTGAGGATTGAGGAGGACAGTAGGGCTTTAGGGAGGTGTTGGATGCATTTGCACAGGAAACTCTTCAACAAAAATGCCACCATTTATTCTCACGCAGATGGAAGATCTTAAAGATCACACTGGTAATATTTATGATGGCAAGTTTTCACCCTGTGGCAAGATGTTTGCCAGTGTGGCCAATGATAAATCGTGCATCATCTGGAACGCAAAGGTAATCAATTGCACTTTTTTGATCAAACATATACATGCTAGAAATGGACTATCATTTGCAAGTACGAACATACAGAGACTGTAAATACAGTCTCATGGCATCCGACCAAGAACGAGGTTTTGTGCGCTGCGTGCAATAGAGCATTCGTCCTTGATGCAAAGGCAACAAAGACTGGCGAGCTACTGATACGGTTTAGACGGGACAAATATTGCAAACAATTACTGTTGAAAATGCTGCTTATGCTGTGAATTGGTCACCAGATGGAGAGTCTTTTGTGTGTGCAACCCATGAAAACGAACTTTGTGTCCATGTATCCACCTACTTACTTTAGCATCATATATGTGTAGAGCTATGATTTGAACACGAAATATTCACACATCCTTGAAGGAACTTTTATCAAGATCAACGACCTAGCAGTTTTGGACAAGAACCACGTCCTTTTGGTGGCTCATGATGATAAGTCTAGCTATCGCATCTCATACTTGAAGCATGAAGGCTCTCAATTTACTATTGAATGGTAAGTATGGTCTCCTTAATATTTGATAATAATGTAGGTCAAAGGAAAGTAACGGAGCTTGCCCCAGGTTGACTGTGTCGCCTGATCAAAAGACTGCTTATGTGTGCTCAAACAAAAGTCCCTTTGTGGATGTTTGGAATCTCGAGACCAGGGAATTGGAATATCAATTGAAGCGTGAGAACAAAAGCTTTGGTTGGTGTCGCTGCTTACTCTTTGGTCAAGGGCTTAAATACCTCCTCGTTGGTGACTACAGTATGTGATTGATTGTCGTTTATTGACTTTTCTAGCTGTTGCAACTGTTTGGGATCTCACCAGTAGGACCATTGTGCTTCGCGTGAACTACCACACCAACTACATTACTGGGTTCGCCATAAACCCAAGAGATTCAACCGAAATTGTGTGCTATAGTTGGGACAAGACCATCACTGTGTAATTCTCTACTTTTTGAAATGAGTAATGCTTAGATGGGAAATTGAGTTCAAGGCCAAGAGTGAATCTCAGCAAGTCATTGATCAGGCAATTGCTCTCTTGCTGGCATCCAACCAACGACTCGAGTCACTGGTCGAATCCCTTGGTGAGACTGTTCGTCTATTGCAATCCAAAGTTGACAAGCTTACAGCACGGCTCTCTGAGGATGACTCTTGGAACAATGAAAGGAATGGTGCTGATGGTCAATCCACCTCAAACAATCTACTCCAAAACGGTGCATCCACTTTAGCTGATGTCACAAATCCTTACCTTAGTGTATTTGTTGGCGACTCTGAAACCACCTTGACAACTATCCCTCACACTCTCACGACTCGCATTGGTCAACCATTTGTGGTGAAGGAAGGGTTTGTCTTTCATCTCCAACACTTGGCTGAAGGCGAATACTTTACTAGATCCAAGGCTGATCCAGACACATGGAGATACTCCTTTGCCGCCAATGTGGATGATCCTGTGAGCATGGGGTCTGATTCCATGTATACCATGATTGCTTGTGACAATGGCACTTGCTTGATTGGTTCAGCAGCAGATTCTCGGTTTCTGAATTTAAAGGCGTATTTCCCAAAAACTGGAAGAACTCATTTAATCGTTGCTGCCGATACTCCAGGTGAAGGGATGAGATTCAAGTTCATCGTGGCATCAGATGATGACTCCAATGTTGTACGCATTGTTGCAATTGCCACTGGAATGTACCTGACCAAAGTTATGGCAGATTTTGTCAAAGTCAAGGAATGTTACCCTTTGCTTGGATCTCATGGCATGCTACCCACCCCAGACAGTCTCTTTCGCATCATTCCAGTCGAATTGTAAGCCTTAACCCTATAAATCACTCTCCTTGCCAACTCAGCAACCCAAATTTCTGGACCATTGAACCCTCACTTGTCCCCACTTGCATTGCCACCTCGTGTGTGGATTTTTTTCGACAATCCCCAATTTTTTTTTGGACAAAAAATTCTTCCCTTTCGCACACACACAAACGGCTCGTCCGCACTCACTCCCACACCTTTTTTCCCTGTTTGATCCGTTTCTTCACCCGGAGTAATCCTAATTGCGCAAGCAAGATTAAAACAAATTAAACAAAATGACAGAAAGCACGCCTGAAACAAACCCTCCAACATCCTCCTCCTTCCTTTTTGGTGGTGGTAGTAGCAATAGTGGTCAGAATGCAGCATCTCTTGAAGATGATCCTGTTCGTGCAAAGACACCACCTTATCCTCAAGGCCCAGCCGCTGTAGATCGTCTACTGGCCAAAAGGTAACGCGCCATCCTCTCATGTCTCTCATCACATTTATAGAAACCTGGAGTTCTCCGATTTGGCCCATGTTCCATTCCGTTCTTCTCCTCTCGCAGGTGATCGACCATCCATTCTTCCAGATGCAGCCTTGCGTACTGGATCTCCAGCCACATCAGGCACTCGATCAGCACGTGCCTCCTTTAGCCACAAACGCAGTGAAACTTTGCCATCCTTATCCGCTTTGATGGCTGCTGCTTCTGTGACTCCAAGTGCATCACCTGCACCTCCTCCCGGCTTGGGAGCTGCCATGCCTTCTGCTAAACCTCGATTCCGTCCATCTCACGGCAAGTCAGCTTCCATTTCTGGTGTTGCCAATTTGTTCGGTGGTCAGGGTGCGACAGCTGTTGCCAATGCCGAGTCACGTCCAAGTCATTTGAGACATACAAGGAACAGGAGCGGAGGTAGTTTTGGAAGTAGTGCTGAAGCTGCCAAATTCATTGGCGGTTTGGGTGGTACGTCCAGTCCAAGTTGGAGAATGGATCGTACTCAAGGTGATCGTGATTTATTGGTGGAAGCCGGTCAACGCACTTTGGATTCCCTTGGATTGAATGAAGATGGTGGAAAGGAACGTCCTCCACGCAATCGATCCTTGTCCATGTTGAGTGCTGGTTCTCCACCTCCTTCAACCTCTGTATTGGCCACTGGCCCTGCTCCTGCTAATTCCAACGTTCGTCAGTTCATCAAAACGCACTCTAGACCTCGTGCCATTTCCCTTGGGTACTTGAATCCAGCTGACTTGGAAGAAGCCAATGAGGATGATATGATTGGTGATGTCTTTGGGTTTATTGAACCTGATGAACATGAACAAATGCAAGGTGATCATCAAACACCAAGTAGAAGTTTGTGGATTGGTAACCTTCCTGCCCATGTTACCAGTGCTGATTTAACCAAGATCTTTAACTCTTATGGTGGTATTGAAAGTATTCGTATCCTCCCTGAACGCGAATGTGCTTTCATCAACTACAACACCACTGATGAAGCAGTCAAGGCTCGTGATGATGTACGTGGCGCCAAGATTGCTGGTAATGCCATCAAAGTTGGTTTTGGCAAGGCCGACATTTATGGTGTGGAACAAACCAACAACTCTCCAACCCGTGCCCTTTGGATTGGAAACATTTCTGCCAACACCACTCCACAATTGTTGCACTCCATCTTTTCTGCCTTTGGTCCCATTGAGTCTGCTCGTGTTTTGACTCACAAGAACTGTGGATTTGTAAATTTTGACAAGGAAGAAGATGCTCTTCGTGCCAAGACTGTCATGAATGGCCAAGAGATTGCTGGTGCTATTGTTCGCATTGGATTTGCCAAGGTACCTTCCAAGGCAGAAAGCACTGGAACAGGAACCGTTCAAGGTGGTTCTACCAGTGGTACTCCCGTGTCCCTCCAACACCAAGCAAACAGCAGCTTCTCCTTCCCTGCCATTCGTCCAAGCAGTGCTGCTCCTGTCCTCAGCAGCAACCTGAACTTGACCATTAATGCCAACAAGGATTTGGGTCAAGATAACTGGCGTTCTACTGCTCAACCCAACATTACTCCAGTGGTTGGATCTTCCAAGGAAGGTGAAATGTATGAACAAGAAAACGCCATTCATGACAAGGATGAAGGCTTTGATGACGGACCATTGGTCACGGACGCTGATGTCATGGCATTCGAGTATGGTACTACCATCCCATCCCTCCCTGAAGGCACTTCTCACAGACGCATTGATCAAGCACGTCTTCGGGATATCCGCAAGAGGTTGGATGGACATTCCACTCAAAAGGACATTGACAATGCTTTCAACGAGTTGTATGATGATTGTGTGGAGTTGAGTTACGATTACATTGGCAACACTGTCATTCAAAAGTTGATGGAAAAGGGCTCTGATCACCATAAGCTCAAGATGATTGAAAAGATTGCTCCTCACATTGCTGCCATTGGTGTTCACAAGAATGGTACATGGGCCATCCAAAAGATGATTGACACGGCAAGAACTCCTGCTCAAATGAATTTGATTTGTCATTACATGAAAAAGTACACTCCACCCTTGATGTTGGATCAATTTGGTAACTATGTGGTGCAATGCTGCTTGCGCCTTGGTACTCAACGCAACCAATTCATCTATGATGCCATGCATGCCAGATGTTGGGAAATCGCTCAAGGCAGATTTGGTGCTCGTTCCATGCGCACTTGCCTTGAAAGTCAGTATACCACAAAGAGACAACAAAAGCACGTTTCCATTGCCATTGTTGAGAATGCACTTGCCCTCAGCACCAACCCTAATGGTTCTATTCTCCTCAATTGGTTGGTGGATTCTTCTGCTATGCCAGGTCGTTTCCGTGTCCTTGCACCACGCCTTGCCCCTCATCTTGCTCAACTTGCAACACACAAGTTGGCCAATTTAACAGTGCTCAAGATTGTCAACCAACAAATCGAAACAGATGCTCGTGACACCATTGTTCAAGCCATGTTCTTTGGAGCAGATAAGGTGCTTGAGGAAATCCTTAGTGATCAAATCCATGGTGTAGGTGTTGTTCACAAGATCCTTGCTAGTCCTTGTGTCAATGAAGCTGATAAGCCACGTATTGCTGAACGTGTCAAGTTCATCCTTGGTAAGCTTCAAGTGAACCAAGTACAAGGCTACCGTCGTTTGATGGATGAACTCAGCATGATCCTCATGAACAACCCTTCTGTTGCTGCTCCTCCCAGTATTCCCGTTTCCAAGGAACGTAGCATTCCCTCCTTCCCTTCTCCTCAAGCCAATCCTCAGTTGGGTGGAAGTGATGCTTACTTTTCTGGTATGCAACCCATGTCTCTCGTGTCACCATTGGATGCTTCCTTCCCTTCAAGTGCCATGAACCCATCAACATCCAACCCTCAGCCCATTTCTCCTAGCATGAACCCAAGTCTTGCCCAACAACAAGCCATGTTTGGTATGATGGCTGGTATGCCCGGTATGCCTGTGCCCACATCACCCACCTTGTCTGGTATTCCACCAGCCATGCAGCCCACCCCTCAAGTTTCTGGTCAATCCGGAGTTGCTTCCCCTACAAGCCCTGGTGGATTTGCTTATCCCCCTCAAATGTACAATCCACTATTTAACCCACAGTACGCTTTGCTCTCCATGATGTCCATGAATCCACAAATGTTGCAAGCCAATGCAGCCTATATGATGCAGAATCCTGGGTTTGCTCAAATGCTTCAGACTCAAATGCAGCAATTGCAACAAATGATGCAGCAACCACAAGCAGGTGGGGCTATGCCAGCCATGATGCCAGGTCTCATGATGCCAGAGCAACAACAGCAGCAACCGGATGGTGATGCACCACCACCACAAGAGAAACCAGCTGACCAATAATCTGGTACACTTTTACAGCACTAATTGCAGATATATGCCCATAAAAACGAATCTCTCTCTCTCCCCTTTTATACCTGCTTTATGGCCATTCGTCCTTTTTATCTCGCTTCCCTTGAGGAAAATCTTTTTTTTGCCTTCAGAATATGATGTCTGGAATTTTCTGTGCACATTGCCACACCACCTCAACGCCCCTATGGAGACGATTACCTGATGGTACAACAGTGTGCAATGCCTGCGGTATCCTTTCCCACCTTGTCCCAGTCATTTGTAATAGGATTGTATTTCAAATCAAACAATTCACAACGACCAGTTCAATTACCAACTTTGACACGCCTCCACTCCACCACACCCTCACAACCACCCCCACCACTTGTTGATCCAGGTACATGTCCTGGTGATGGTCACTGTGATGGTACAGGCGGCAAACTTGTCTGCTTTGGCTGCCCCACTTACAACCAAAAGCACTCTTGCTCCTCTTCCTCTTCCACCAACAACACTAAATCCAACTCTGATGAACAGTTATCCTGTGCTAATTGTGAAACGAAAACCACACCACTTTGGAGACGTGATGAATCCAATCGACCCATTTGTAATGCATGTGGCCTTTACTTCAAATTGCATGGTGTACCACGTCCCATCAAACTCAAATCCAATGTGATTAAAAGGCGCAAGAGACAAAGACAGCCTTCTCAAGAGAATCTGCGGCAAGATTCCTTACCTCACATTTCTATTGGACCTTTACAGCCTTACATTCCAAACAAGTTGGCCAAAGTGGTTCATATTGGCAAAGTTCCTCCTATTGAAGATTACATTGTGCCTAAAAGAGCACAGCACAGCAGCAATAGCCTGAGTACATTAGCAACAGTTGCCCTACAATCTCAACCACTTGATAGTCAACTGTAACCTTTCTATTGGTCAAATTCACTCTTTCTCCACTTCCAATAAGCACTTCTTACTTTGTCATGTTCCATCAACCTGTCCAAACTCACACTAACCATCCCCTTCAATTCCTCCTCCTTGTGTGCCTTGACTAAATGTTCCCCACAATCCACCACACCCCTCCATACCATCACATTATCCTCATACTTGTTGAACAATTCCTTCAAGAATGCTGAAACCTGTTCATCCCTCCCACCATAGTTTTTGAGGATGCCAAACAAATAATTCCAAGCCGCTTCATTCCTGCTGACTTTGCGTAAACTTTCACACACATAATCCACTTCATACTCATAATCCTGATTAGTCGGTGCCTTTGCTTCATTGAAATGCAACACAAAATACCTTTGATTCCATGCTGAATTGTTCCTTACATCCAATTCAAGCAATTTGTCAACATAGGCACGCTCATTCTCCCATCCACCAAATCTCCTCAATAGCCACTGTCTGTAAGACCATGCATGATAATTCTTGCCATCTTCCATCAACATTCCACTCAAGTACTCGTTTTCACGCTCAGGTGACCCAAGGTGATCCACCACCCATTGCCTATGATGCCAAACCTGATAATTCTTTGGATTATCCTGACCAACCTCATTCATAAAATCAAGTTCATCCAGGAGTGAAGCGTTTAGAGCACTTACAAGTTGTTGACGGTAGTGCCAAACAGTGTAGTGAGCAGGAGACAGGTAAATAACTTGTTTGGTAAGGTCAAGTGCGCGTTGTGAGATTTCATTGGTGGAACAGATTGCACGAAAGTAGCCCAACGTGTTTGAATCTAAGTGGAATGAAGGCGGGATCAAGTGAAATGTACATTCAAACGAGTAATTGATTGGACATACTGGAAATTGTCCTTCATCAACTGGAATGGGAACCACGTCATTCCACTCTGATCTACTCTCATAGGGGATAAATGCAGTCTATGGGGAGGGGGAGATAAGGGTTAGGAGAATCACGACTTGCCTCCATTTCTTCTTTTTCTCACGAAATCTTTTTTAATGACTTTGCAATCACCCTTTATCGCAATCCCACTTAAAAAAACAGATGAAGTGGATTGGATCCAACCGATCCAAAGCTGGATTGCCACATCCTATCAAGAAAACCCAGAATCGTATTCAGAAGAGTGCAATCATTTATTTCGAATCCGACAAGATATGCGAGGTGCTGGCAAGGACATGACTGGTCGGGACTTGCTGTACAGGTACTATGGTCAATTAGAAATGTTGGAGTTACGGTTTCCAATTGATGAAAACCATGTCAAGGTCACCTTCAACTGGTACGATCAAGGCACGCATATGCTTGTAACATTTCCTAGGTACGATGCGTTCAGTAAAAAGCCAACGTCTCAGCATTCCCTAGCTTATGAAAAGGCATGTACATTGTTCAATTTGGGTGCCTGTATTGCGTCACTTGCTGCTTCTCAACCTCGTACAACTGATCCAAGTACCACTGCAACCATCAATCCTGCTTCCGTTGCATTCAATGGCTTTCAATCTGCTGCTGGTGTGTTCAGTTACATCAATGACAACTTTTTACATGCACCCACGATGGATTTGAACAAGGATACGGTCAAAGTGCTGAGTGGTTTGATGTTGGCACAAGCACAAGAATGTCTATTTGAAAAGAGTCAAGGAAAGGCCAATACGATGAGAGCAAAGTTGGCAAGTTGGTTGATGTGGTCTTATGGGAATGTGGTGGATGGTATCAATGATGGATTGACCAAGGGTGTGTTTTACAAGGATTGGGCTACTGTGTGTCAAATCAAACACAAGTATTTTGCAGCATTGACGCATGGGATCAAGGAGTTGACGTGTGAGAGTGAGCGCAAATTTGGGGAGGCTGTGGCAAGGTTACAAGCTGCTGAAAAGTATGCCAAAGAGGCCAATAAGCTTGCAGTGGATTTCAACCGTTCGTACTCTCATGCTGCGTGTCCTAGTCTTCCTGCTGATACTGGAACGTGTTTGGTGGACATGACGACTGCATTGCTCACTCAGACGACTGAAAAGTTGGCATTGATTTTAAAGGATAATGAGTTGATTTATCATGATATGGTGCCCACGATTGAAACATTGATGCCAGTGGACAAGTCGTGTGCTGTCAAGACCATTGCGTTGAATGAAATGTATCCTGCTGCAGAGTTGGCTCGTGTGGTTGGTCAGGATGTGTTTTATCGATTGATTCCATTGTCAGTGCATGAGCAAGCCTCTGTTTATTCAGAAGAAAAGGCAAAGATTCTAAGGCAAATGACGGAACGATGTGATCAAGCTGATGCAGAAGTGCAAGCTGCATTGGCTTTTATGAGGTTACCCGGAAGTTTGGACAAGTTCAAGGGTGATGGAAATGTAGTCAGGGTGAACACGACCTTGTTGGAACCAAGAGAAGAGGTGAGAGGATTGGTTGGGTGGTTGGAGGTAGAAGAAAAGGGATCAAGTGTGGTGGAATTGAGCAAGCAGTTGAGTGGATTGAGAACGAGTGCAAAGGAACAACTTGCTGACATTAATGGTGTGTTGGATGCAGATGCTACAGAGTACACTACCATGAAGAACATGTATGGTGATGCCTTGACTCAACCACAGTCTGATGGGGACACATCAACTCTTCGTGAATCCCTTCGTAATTATCGTACAGAGATTGAAAAGGGAATGGAAGTGGACAAGACCATGGAACAATTGTATGAAAAGCACAAGGGATGGATTGCAGTCATGGCACTTGGACCAAGGAGTGCTGAATTGGAGCGCATGTACGCGGAAGCCTCTGTGGCTAATGATGATCCCAACCTTCGACCAGGTCAAGAGACCAATCTCCTTGAAATTGACCAGGATTCTCAATTGATGTCCCTTGTGGCTAATGTGGAAGGAGTGGTTGCACGCCTTGACAAGGTGAAGAAGGAACGTGCAGAGACCCTTGGTGACCTTCGTACCCGCATTCAACAAGATGACATCAATCATTTGCTTTTGTTGAATAGGCGTCAAAGTCTCAATTCTGACCAGCAAAAGCAAGTGTTTTTGCAAGAATTGGAAAAGTTTAGGGCACACCAACAGCGCCTCGTGCAATCCATCTCTCGTCAACAGATTCTTGTGAATGAATGCACAGAGGCGTTTAGAGTGTTGGTTGAGAGTAGTGAGGGTAGACGCATCATCAAGGGATGGGATAAGGCAGAAAAGGGATTGGAATCCTTGGAATCAAAGCTCAAGGCATCAGGACAAGCCTACAAGGAAATCAAAGAAACCTTCAAGAAGGGCATTCAGTCTTGTGTGGATACTCTTGAAGTACTCTCACTTTTGCATGATGATGTGAATGCCTACGTTGCAAGAAGGCGTGAAGAGCGCATGTCCCTTGTACGACACATTGAAGCTGATCGTGCGAGAACAGCTGCACTTCCTGCTCATATGCAAGTGTTCAAGGCACCTCAATCCACTGCACCTGCAGCACCACTTGCTTCTACTAATGAGTTTTCTGCTCAAGTTAGACAATTGGAAGAACAAGTTGCTCGATTGGATGTGAAGAACAATGGACCTGCTTACAATGCACCAGGGTATTATGGACAGCCACAACCTCCTCCTCCTCCTCCTCAACAACCCTTGCCACCTGTGCCTGCTCAACAACCTGCTTACAATTACAATGCAGGTTATCCTGCACCTCAACAACCCTTGTACACTACGCCTCAGCCATACAGTCCAACTACTGTTCAAGCACATTTGAATCAAACCTATAGTCCACAACAATATGTTGCTCAACCTCAGCAACAAGCACCTTACAACATTGCTGGTGGTTATGCAGCTGCTTATTCTACTCATTCAGTCTCCCATGAACGTTCCAGTAGTTATCCTCTTCCTCCTCCTGTTCAACCACAACAATATGCCTATCCACCTCAACAACAACAGCAGTACAATTATGGTGGTGGTTCATTTGATCAACAAAAGACTTCTCCCCCTGCTCCACCTCCTCGCAACATGTACAATCCTCAACAACAACAACCTTTCCACCCTCCCATTCAACAACAGTACACTACCACGGTCTACCATCAACAAGCTGTTTCTCCTCCCGCAGCTGCTCCTTACAACAATCCAGCCCTTGGTCGTAACAATCCTTACCAGTACATGAACCAAGCTCCCTCTCCTCAGGATCCCCAACAACAGCAGCAACAGTACGCCAACCAATACTACCAACAACAACAACAACAACAACAGCCTCCTCGTAACTTTTACCCATAAAAGCCTGTGGAATTTTTTTCACTTGCGCGTTAATCTCACAAATCATGGCCCTTCGTGTTCCCAAACCAGTTGCCCCTACCCTCTTTAAAGATGGTTACAAGGTATCCACCTCATCCGACCTCACCCTAATCACTCCCAATTAGTACCTTCAAGGCGTAGATGAAGCAGTCTTGAAAAACATTGAAGCAGCTCGTGATCTATCCTCCATCACGCGTACTTCCTTTGGTCCCAACGGTCGCAACAAGCTCCTAATTAATCATCTCGAACGCATCTTCCTCACTTCAGATGCAGCCACCATCATTCGTGAAATCGATGTTATTCACCCAGCTGCCAAATTACTCGTCATGGCCTCCCAACAACAAGACATTGAATCAGGTGATGCCACCAATCTCGTCCTCGTGTTTGCGGGTGAACTCTTGACCAAAGCTGAAGAATTACTCAAGATTGGCCTCTCTTCAGTTGATGTTATTCAAGGCTATGAACTCGCCTTCAAGAAACTTGACGCGTGGTTGGATGAGCCCTCCAACTCCATCATCACTGATCTCATCACCAATCCTGCAAACAGGGATGAATTACGTAAAGCAGTAGCTGCATCCGTCATGTCTAAACAACTCGGTTCTGAAGATTTACTCACTGACCTCGTCATGGATGCATCTCTCATGATCATGCCTAAAACTCCCTCCAACTTTAATATCGACAGTGTACGCGTTGTCAAGATCCTTGGTGCCAGCATGTATGATTCCAAGGTGGTCAAGGGTATGGTGTTTGGAAGGGAACCTGAAACCACGATTAAAAAGGCAACTGATGCCAAAGTAGCAGTGTTCACGTGTCCTTTGGATATCTCACAGACTGAAACCAAGGGAACGGTATTGATCAAGAGTGCAAAGGAAATGCTTGACTTTTCAAAGGGTGAAGAAAGTCAGATTGAAAAGATTATTGCAGAGATTGCAGCCAGTGGTGCAAAAGTGCTTGTTACTGGTGGTACGATTGGTGAATTGGCACTTCATTACATTAACCGTTACAACATGATGGCAGTCAAAGTATTGAGCAAGTTTGATTTGAGAAGATTGTGTCGTGTGGTTGGTGCTACTGCTCTTACGCGCCTTGGTGCCCCTCTTGCTGAGGAATTTGGTCATTGTTCTACTGTTGAAACTGTGGAAATTGGAAGTGACCGTGTGACTGTATTCAGACAATCGGATGAGGAAAAGTCACGTACAGCAACCATTGTACTTCGTGGTGCTACTCAAAACATTCTTGATGACTTGGATAGAGCCATTCAAGATGGTGTCAATGTAGTCAAGGCAATCACCAAGGATGGACGTTTGGTTGCTGGTGGTGGTGCCAGTGAATTGGAAATGGCACACTTGTTGACTCAGTATGGACAAAAGACTTCTGGATTGTACCAGCATGCTATTAAAAAGTATGCAGAGTCACTTGAAGTGGTGCCAAGGACCCTTGCTGACAATTCTGGGTTGGATGCAACTGAGATTTTGAGCAAGTTGTATGCTGCTCATAACAAGGGACAATCAACTGTTGGTGTGGATATTTTGGGATTGGATGAGGCTGATGATGAGAACCCACATGATGGACTTGCTGATATGAAGGATGCTGGAGTGTTTGATAGTGTTGTGATCAAGAAAAATGCTCTGAGATTGGCAACGGAGGCTGCATTGACCATCCTGCGTATTGATCAGATTATCATGTCCAAGATGGCTGGCGGACCCAAGCCTCCCAAGCAGAATGCAAACTGGGATGAGGACTAAGAGTGGTCTGTTAAAAAGTGCCTAAAACTGTTTGCTACTTTGGTGAATGTCTTGATGGTTGATTGAGAGGCATACGCACTTGCCAGCAGAGCACGCTCAATTTGAGTGGAGGTGCAACAACTTTGTTGACAAAAAAAATTTCCACTTTGAGAAATGAGCACATCAATCAATCCAGGTA